>JALAZF010000215.1:932500-950000 GCA_022829125.1 Lathyrus tuberosus
CTATTGGGCCTGTTCGCCAAATATGATGGATTGGGCCTGGCCCTTAAGGGCAAGTAGCCTTGCCCGGTCCAGAACAGGAGCCCCCCAAGTCGTTACTCTGTTGGAGAGTAATGACTTTTAGGTGGCTGCGATTTCGACCCTATTGTCGGGGAGGTGGATGCTCGCTTGGGAAGTTCCTTTCGTGCCCGACCAGAGGTGGTCGTCAGACATTAGCGCGAAACATCGACCAGGATTGCAGCGTCCTCGGAGAAATGGGAGTTTTTTGGCGAGCATCTTTGCCCGGATGCGTTCACTTTGACGAAGTGTTAGTGTATTTTCTGCGCTAAACCAGGCGAAGAGTTTTTGTGACACGTGGTGAGCATTTATGGCCTTTGTCAGTCCTAGGGGCGTATAGGCTATGATGACCTTCACGATTCCCCACGATCAAATGGTTATAAAAGGGTGGAGGAAGGTTTCATTTTCATAATTTCACAAGTTTTTCACTCTTTGCTCTCGTTTGCTCTGCAATTAGTCTTCGTCGGAGCTTCTCTTCGCCACCGCCAACTTCTTCTTTAACTTGTAAGTTCTCTCTTCCTTTCTGCATATTTTTATAGGTTTTCCGGTTGAAGTTCATATTTTCCGGTTGAACTTCATGTGTTCTTTGATAAACACATGAATTCCAAGAAATTTTATGAAGCATGATGAACTTTATGAATTTCTAGAATTTTGTAGAAATTGTTATTGTAGATCCTTGTAGAATTTGGTTAGGTGTAGAATTTAGTTTGTAGTCGGGCACTAGGCCTGTTCGGAGTTTAGGCGTGATTTTGGGGCGAACATGCGTCCTCGTATGTGTACCTGCGATTCTGGTCGCGGAGACCTCTCCTAGCTCTTGTTAGGTAATTTATACGAGCACGTGGTTGTTCTCGGATTCGTTAACACCCTTTCACTTGACTAGTGGTGGAAGGGCGGATTTGATCGCGGATGTCGAATTCACTTCTCTTCCTCTACTTTTCAGGTGAAAATGGCTTAACCCCGCGATGAAGTTATGCCCGACGCACAGGAAGTACAAGAGGGGCCTAGTGTATCCGCCGATTATTCGATCATCAAGGTTGCGGGAGGGGACCTTGACTGGCTTGGACATGAGCCTTTGTCCTTTCGATTAACCTTCTCCGAGGAGGAGATACGGGACTTCGACTTGCTGGAGAGACGCGACGAGGATGCTCCACGGGCATGGAAAGCTTTTCGTCCCGGGGAGCACGATAGAATCTGTTCCTCGTACCCGGGACTTCGCTTTCCTATGTACGAATTTGCGTTTACGGAGGCCAAAATGCGTCTCCCCTTCACTGACTTCCAATCCTCTTTGTTCACCCATCTGGCCTTGTGCCCGTCCCAACTTCACCCGAACGCCTTGGCCTTTATCCGTGCTTTTGAGTTTGGTATGTCGTTACCTCAGCATCGGGGCGTCCACGGATCTCTTCTTCTGCCTCTTCCAAATTCAGCGGAGCACAGCAGGGTCAAAACAGAGTTGGGTATCGTTTAAGCAATAGAATAGGCTGTTCTAGCCGTATTCTGATTCGATACGCAATTTCAAGGACAGGTTTCTGGTCGTGAGGCCTATGACCGAGGAGGCGAAGAGGAGCATTTCGACATTGAGGGGGTGATGGTGGATGGTCGGGAAAGGGATAGTGTGGTCTCCATTTTCCCTTTCGAATGGGTCTACACCCATTTTAAACGCCGAACAGGTCAGTTCCTGGTGAAGCATGAGCAGCTTTGCCCGGCTGACAAGGAGTCGTACAGGATCCTCCATGCTTACGTGGAGAGCTTTTCTCCGGCCTACGTCGTCGATCGGGACGGGAATCAGCTGGTCGGGGAGGATGGGCCTGTCCGGGCAGCTAGATATATTAATGTCAAAGCTCTCCTTGAGTGTGATAACGACGACGATGCTATGACTTTGCTTGGTATGCTCCACTGTTTGGTTTTGTTTCCTTAAATTCTTTTGATTCTGACTTGATGCGTGTGTTCGCAGGTATGATGGCTGACATGCGAGAGCATCTGATGAGGTCGCAGATGGCCAAGGTTCATAAGAAAACGACCACGGGTGCCAAGACCGGGGGCCCTAAGCAGACAGTGGTGGAGAGTTTTGCTGCAGGACCTACCCCCGTCCCGGAGAAGGCCTCAACGCCGCTGACCCCGGAGGGTTCCCTCAAGAGGAAGAGAGATACTGCGGGGAGTTCTATGGCTGCTGGTCAGGGGGTGTCGGGTGCCGGCCACTTTGTCTTGGCCGCCTGCTACGCTCGTCGAGATTTGTTCGCCGAAGGGGATTCGATAGAGGTCCATGATTTTGAAGCCGTGGCCATTCTGAATGCTAACTCTGCGGCGAGGAGAAAACAACTATGCCAGGATGCGGCGGGCATGTTTAGGGTCCTCGAAACTGCTCTTGTCCTTTTCGACGATGAAGTGGCTACTCGGGCGAACCTTGTGACTTTCAAGAATAGAATCGCCGAGTTGGAGGCAGAAAATAGCAAGCTGTTCAATGACTTAAAACAGTTTGAAGGTCACAAGGAGGCCAAAGTGTTGCTTCAGATGGAGGTGATCCAGCTGAAGTTAGCTGCGATCAAGGCTGACGAGGAGAGGAAAAGACTGCAGGCGAGGATTGCTGAGTTGGACGGCTTGACTGCAGCTGCCCAGGATGAAAACGATGATGAGAAGTCTCTAAAGTCGCGGACTGACTTGATTGGGAGGATCAGAGTCCTTGGCGAAGATAACCTAAAAGCAGCTGAGTTTGGCTTTAATGCGGCTAAAGAGCAGATGGTGGGCCTCAACTCCGACGTGCAGCTCTAGACGGATGGAATGGGTTTGTTCAGCAGAGTGGTGGACGGCCATGTTGTCCCTGCCGAAGAGGAAAGTGAAGTCGTAGGATAGGACTTGTTTTTACCATGTTTTGTGGGCCTGCGTGCCCTTATCAATTTGTATTTATCGTTTTGTATGGGCGCTGCCCCTCTTTGTATTTATGACATTGTCCGGTTGTGGCCGGTTCTTTAATATACTTGGCTTTTGTGGACGTTTTATTTTGGACTTTGCTCTTTTTATTTATATGTGTGCATGTGTCCCCGGCTAGGCGTAAAACCTACCGAGGAGGGCGAAGTGGTTCCGTCCACGATGAGGCTAGGACTTCGTTTGAGGTACTAGTCTCATAGGCTTGGACTGTTCCCATCACGAGCTGGGTGTCCTGCCTGAATGGTGCGGCAACGGCGAAGTTCGGTTGAGGTATCCCCGTTGTGCGCAGGATCTGCTCGCACAAAGAGCAAAAGCTGGCCGGCGTTGTAATGCGTGTCGTGCTTCACCGGGGCACGATACGATGGTCGCGCAGCTCTCCCCGCTTTGGGGTGACTGTGTCGACGACTTGTCTATCCTCGTGGTTAAGGACTTAGCTATAGTACTGCTTGAGTTTTTTAGCATTCCATGGTCGAGCAAGTTGTTTTTTGTCCGGTGTTTCCAAGTAATATGCTCCCGTGCCCGTTTTGGACTTGACCCTATAGGGTCCTTCCCAGTTCGCCGCCAGTTTCCCTTCGCGGGAATCCTTTTGGTTTCTGCGTAGGACCAGACTGCCTACGGGGAAGTCGCGCTTTATGACTCTGGCGTCATGTCGCAGCGTTATTTGTTGCTTCAATGCGGCCTCGCGGAGGGCAGCCCCTGATCTTATTTCTTCGACCAGATCGAGTTCCTCGCGTAGATCCTCATCGTTCATCTCTTCGTCGAGGGGAGCTTCTGTCCTTCTTGAGGGCTCCCGTATCTCTACCGATATTACCGCCTCTGTTCCGTATGCTAGTCGGAAAGGGGTTTCCTTGGTGGTGGAGTGAGGTGTCGTCCTGTACGCCCAAAGGACGCTGTGGAGCTCCTCGACCCACCTTTTCTTGGCCTCGCCTAGCCTTTGTTTCAATCCGCACAGGATTACTCTGTTCGCGGCCTCTGCTTGCCCGTTGGTTTGGGGATGCTCGACCGAAGTGAAGTGTTGTTTCGTTCCCAGTTTGGCAACAAAGTCTTGGAATTTTCTGTCTGTGAATTGGGTTCCGTTGTCAGTCACGAGGGCCTGGGGTACCCCGAATCTGGCGAGGACGTTTCTTTTGTAGAAACGCAGTATGTTGAAGGCTGTGATCTTGGTGAGCACTTCGGCTTTAATCCATTTTGTGAAATAGTCGACGGCCACGATTAGGAATTTATTTTGATAAGATCCCATTGTAAAGGGGCCTAGGATGTCCATCCCCCACCAGGCGAAGGGCCACGGCGAGGAAAGGGTCTTCAACTCGTTGGGAGGTGCCAAATGCATGTCCCCGTGGCGCTGGCAACGGTCACATTTTTTTACATGTTCTTTGGCGTCCTGCTGCATGGTCGGCCAGTAATATCCTGCGCACAAAGCTTTTCGAGCAAGGGATCTCCCCCCTAGGTGTTGTGCGTTGATGCCCTCATGGATTTCTTGTAAGATTTCGGGGACCTGAGCCTCGTCGACACATTTCAATAGGGGGATAGAGAATCCTCGTCGACATAACTTGTCCTCGACCAGTACGTACGAGCAGGCTCGTCGCTTAGTCACACTGGCCTCCTTCCTGTCTTCGGGAAGTTCCCCTTTGGTGAGATAATTGTATACTGGTGTCATCCAACAATGGGGTTCTCCGATGACGTTAACATCTGGCAGTTCGGGCTTTGTAATGCTCGGGCTAGTCAGTATCTCTTGTATGATGGATTTGTTTCCACCTTTTTTCCTGGTGCTGGCTAGTTTAGAGAGGATGTATGCTCGGGTATTCTGTTCGCAATGGACGTGCTGAACTTCCCATGCTTCAAACTCCGTCATTTTGTCTTTCACCACGGCCAAGTATTCGGAGAGTTGGTCGTTCTTTGCTTGGAATTCTCCTCGTACTTGAGACGCCAAGAGTTGGGAATCAGTGCATATTTTTATTTTCTTCGTGCCGACGTCTTTGGCGAGTCGTAATCCTGCAAGGAAGGCTTCATACTCGGCTTGATTATTGGATGTTTTGAAAGAAAGGATCAGGGATACTTCGATCAGGGTCCGTTCCTCGTTTTCGAGGATAATTCCCGCTCCGCTGCCCGAGGGGCTCGATGCGCCATCCACGTAAATGACCTACTCTTGTGTCTGTCTTGGAGAGGACGAATCCGGAGTCATTTCTGCCACGAAGTCAGCCAGAACCTGTGCCTTGAGGGCTTTCCTCCCTTCGTAGTGAATGTCGAATTCGGCCCGTTCAAGGGACCACCTTAGCATCCTGCTCGCCATATCTGGTCGACTTAACAGCTGCCTGATTGGCTGGTCGGTCCTGACGATGATAGTGTGTGCCAGGAAGTAATATATGAGTCTCCTCGCGGCAATTATGAGAGCAAGGGCTACTCGTTCTATTTGCGTGTACCTTACTTCGGGTCCTTGTAGGGCTTTACTGGTGAAATAGATGAGTTTCTGCTCGTCAGTAGTCTCTCAAATAAGTGCTGCACTTACTGCTTCGTTGGCCACGGAGAGATACAGGTATATTGTTTCCCCGCAGTCTAGTCAGGACAATACTGGCGGTTCGGAAAGAGCTTGTTTGAAATGGGCGAGGGCCTGCTCGCACTCGCCCGTCCACTCGAAATTTGCCTCCTTCCTGAGTAATTTGAAAAAGGGCAGAGCGTGCTGGGCGGACTTGCTTACGAAGCGAGCAAGGGATGTGAGCATCCCGTTGAGGGATTGTATCGCCTTCTTCGACCGAGGCGTGGGGAATTCCACGAGTGCTCGGTATTTGTCTGGGTTTGCTTCTATTCCTCTTTCGGTGAGGTAAAATCCGAGGAATTTTCCTGCTCGCACCCCGAAGGTGCATTTTTCTGGGTTAAAACGCATTTTGCATTTTTGAGCTTGGTCGAACACCTTGCGTAAGTGGGTGGTATGGTCGGATTCCTCTTGGGATTTCACGATCATATCATCCATATATACTTCGAGCATGTCACCGATTTCTGATCGGAATACTTTGTTCATCATGCGTTGGTATGTGGCCCCGGCATTCTTCAGTCCAAAGGGCATTACGTTATAGTAATAATTCCCAGAGGAGGTCATGAATGCCGTGTATCTCTTGTCCTCGTCTGCCATTGGGATTTGGTTGTATCCCGAATAAGCATCCATGAAGGACAAGAGCTTGAAGCCTGTGGAATTGTCTACGAGTTTATCTATGCTCGGCAGTGGATAAGCGTCTTTCGGGCAAGCCCGATTGAGATCGGTATAGTCAATGCACATGCCCCACTTTCCATTATTTTTCTTTACAAGTACAATATTTGAGAGCCAGGTCGTATACCTGGTCTCGGAAATAAATTTTGCCTCTAAGAGGTCTTGTACAAGTTTTTCGGCAGCCTGTGCCTTTTCCTCGGATAGTTTCCTTCGTCGTTGGGCAATGGCGCGGGCAGTCGGATTGATGGTCAAGTGATGGCACGCAGTTTCTGGATCAAGGCCGGGCATGTCTGCTGCACTCCATGCAAAGAGATCGGCGTTGTCGTCGAGACATGTCTTCAACTCCTTCTTTACTTCGTCGGGGAGACCAGCGCCTATCTTCACCCCCCCTGTTGGGGTTGTTGCTGAAGGTGATGATCTCAAATTCCCCAGCTGGAACTGGTCGTAGAAGTGTAGGAGACTGGGAGCTTGTTACTCCTAATTTTTTGTCCTCGTCCCGTTCTTCGTTTCCCTCTTCGGTGATCCTACTGTCGAGGTCGATGGTGTGTACGGGAAGTGTGGGCTTTTTCTCTGGCTGGCCATCTTCGGCTGGAACCTCGCCTTCTCTGGTGCATTTTGTCGACTTTGCTGTTGTCGCGATCTGGTTCTGCCCCTTTGTCGCGGCTTCGAAGCATCTGCGAGTAGCCTCGATGTCACCGTGCAGAGTTATGACGTGTCCCTTCTCAGTATAGTACTTTAGCTTGAGGTGGACCGTCGAAGGGACAGCAATGAGTTCAGCGAGAGCTGGTCTGCCGAGGATGCACTGATAGAGCGACGGGCAATCAATGACCAAGAACTGTGTTTTGATTGTCCGTGATGCATCTTCTTCGCCAAACGTGACTGGTATCTCCACGTAACCCCAAGGTTGGGTCGTTGCTCCGTTGAATCCTTGGAGATCAGATCCTACGTACGGGGAGAGATTAGATTTATTCAACTTCAGCGCGTGGAACAGACTGGAGTACATGATGTCTATGGAGCTGCCCTGGTCGACCAGGATTCTCCGAACGTCGGTAGACGATAATTTGGCCCGGATTAGCAGAGGAATGTGGGAGTTCGGTGATCCTCCGGGGAGTTCTTCTCTGTAGAATGTGATTTGCTGTGACCGCCCTTTACCCTTGCCGACCGTGTACAATTGGTCGGGGCTGCTATCGATTAGCTATTCAAACTTTCGTTTGATGGATCCTATCGTGAGCTCATGGTACCCCCCACATGAGATAACCATGGTCGTAGGAAAGGCTTCCCAGGTGCTGTGTATGAATGCCTGGGAAGTCTGGTCGAAGTGGTCAGGAACGAGGAAGTCCTCTGGTAGGCTGATGGACATTGTGACCTGCGGGGGAGGACTGGAGGGGGTTGATTCTGCTTCTTTCTTTGGATCAGACGTGTCTTATCGGGAGGACTCTCCCTTCTTCACGTATTGCTTCAGATGACCCTCTTTGATGAGGATCTCTATGGCGTCCTTGAGGTGCACGCAATCTTCCGTTACGTGTCCGTGGAAACGACAGTATTTACTTTTGTCGATGTTTCCTTTGGACGCGGTTGGTTTAGGGAACCTGACACCTCCTTGTTTGAATTCGGTGTTGATATAATCTGAGAGAATACGCTCACGTGAGGTAGTGAGCACAGTGTATTCATTGAATCGGCCAGCTGGCCCTTTGCCTTCACGGGGACGTTCCTCCCGTCGCTTCTCCTTACCTTTACGGGATGGCTCTGGCTCCTCCTTTTTGGATGCTTGGGGTGCTTCCCGATCTCTTGCGTCCCGGGCACGATACGCGGCTTCTTTCTCCTTGTAGCGGATGTAATCTTTGGCCATGTGGAGAAGCTCTGACAGTGTTCGAGGAGCTTCGATCCCGACAGCTTTGCGGAAGTCGCTCTTCGGTCGGAGTCCCTTCTCGAGGAGGTACTTCTTCATGTGATCGGAAGTTCTGACTTCCACTGCCTCCTTATTAAATCTCTCGATGTACTCTCGCAGAGGTTCTTCCCTGCCCTGTATGATGGCTTCTAACGTTGCCTCCATCTTTGGATGTCGTCGGGAGGCTGTGAAATGGCGGGTGAATTGGCCTTTGAGGTCGCGCCAGGAGGAGATGGATCCTCGAGGGAGTCTTTTGAACCATGTCATCGCACCTTTCCTCAAGGTGATGGGAAATATTTTGCACCGAATGGCTCCGGAGACGTCGTGGTACTGGAGCACAGCTTCGATGTTCTCCAGGTGTTCGTGAGGATCTGACGTGCCATTGTACGTTGCTAGTGTGGGAGGCTTCGCTAACCCGCGGGGGATCCGGGTGTCCACAATGTTCCTTGTGAATGGGCCTTGAGCTTCGTCATCACTGCTAGAGCTATGAGAGAATGATGGAGAAAGACTGTGGTCGCGGCTTTGACTGCGGCGAGGAGAGTGTCCGCGGGTACGTCTATGCGCGTATTTGTCCGAATGTCGATGTCTTTTGGAAACAGGGGAGTGTCTAGTTTTCCTAGGAGAATGACGATGTCGGCGAGCACGGTTGGGTGTTGGGCTCCCTGATCTCGAACGTTCCTTGATCGGGGAAGGACTATCACGTCTCCGCTTTGAGTGAACTTGCGGAGGCGGGGAGTGTAAGACCCGTATATATTAGTCTGTGCTATTTTGTGATGTTTTATCAATTAATCGGTGGTCCTATGAAATTTTGGGGTAGCAAACTATTTATACCCGATATTTTTAGGGGTTCCGGTGGTGGATCAGATTGACCCTTATGTTTTCTTTTGAGAGATCGATCAGACTTTTTAAATTGGCGAGGATTATGATTGATTTCAGATGTTTTTATGGTAGCGGAAATTCTGAAAATGTGACTCTGTTGATGTTTTGAGAAAACGAGGAAAATATAGCCGTCGTTTTAATTTTCACGGACTCCGAGTGTTGTCGGAAATTTTAAATAGGAGTTTATTTATCGTCAGGAATGGAAATTTAATCTCTTTTTTATTTTTCTAAGCGGCGTAGAAAATTTATTTGTTCGGAATAAATATTTAGTCGAAAATAATGTTGAGTTTTATTTTAAAGATGACAGTAGAATTTTTCTGTTTTCGAAAAAGTTATTCGAGAGTGTTTTACGACTCGTCTGTGAGCGAACGAGGAGACCGAACGAATTAACGGGTTAGAGTGAATAGTAAGGCGGCATAAAATTAATATCATGATATTTTTATTGTGTGATAATTGTTCACGTGGGAGAGAGAGAGTGAGGAAAAATGGAAAATCTTGGCCATTGATTTTGGGTGGTGGTGATGTCTTTGAAAAATCTATTTAAAGGAGAAAAATTGTTACATTGTTTTTTTTTTTGAAAACTCTCTCACAACTCACGTTCAGTAAGAAACAAAGGGTTTACAGTGGGATTCGGTTACGAGGTTTCATCGTGAGGGACAAATTGATCTTACGTAGCGTAGGTTGGTTGGGTTGGAAGCTTGCTCAGGTAAGGGCACTTTCTAACGATATTATATGTGATTGAATGCATGTGTGTTTGTATTCATGATTGTGTGCCCTTATGGGGATGTGTGATGATTGTGTGCCCAGTTGGGGATATGTGGTTATATACATGATTGTGTGCCCAGTTGGGAATATGTGGTTATATACATTATTGTGTGCCCAGTTGAGGATGTGTGTTTATGCTATGATGCTAAACTTGTGATGTGCATTCATATGATTTGTGATAAATATATGAATTGCGATTGATGTGTATGTCGAGGAGGACAACACGAGGTGTGTCTGAGCCACCTGTTGGTAATGAGAATTATTCATATGATTTGTGATAAATATATGAATTGCGGTTGATGTGTATGTCGAGAAGGACAACACGAGGTGTGTCTGAGCCACCTGTTGGTACTGAGAATTGTTCATATGATCTGTGATAGATATATGAACTGAATTGTGAATTGTGAATTGTGTTTATACATATTGTGTTTATATAAACTGTTGCATTTGCATGTGTGAGTCATGCATACCATAGTTGCGTGTAGGTAGTTGGCGCCGAACGGGCCAGGGTGATGGGTTCTGAATCATCACCTAATCCCGAAGGGAATTCTACTGCACCAGGTGATGTGACTGAGCCGTCATCGATCCTTTGAGATCAAATTGAGTCAGGAGAATGCGAGGGAGGCAACTCCGGGTGTTTGCAAGGGCAACACTTTTGTGTCTGCGAGGCAGCACGGTTAGTGAGGACCCAAGGGGGTATCACGACTCTCTGCGGAGAGGTTAAATTCCGGAATTCATGCATGGTGAGGGTACCCGACGAATTGGGACCACCAAATTCATATAGGTCTGCATTTAGGATGTGTGTGCATTGCATTTGTGTGTTAAATTAAATGTTTGTGCATTGCATTTGTGTGTTAAATTAAATGTTTGTGCATTGCATTTGTGTGTTAAATTAAATGTTGTGATTGTTACATATATCATACTGTCACCTCATTTATGTTGCTCTGCATATCATATTGTCATCTTATTCATGTTGTTATGTATATCATGTTTTGCTGGCATGTGTGTATTCTTCCATATATGCTGTTTTTAGATCGTGACCCTCTACTATTATTATGATGTGGCTAACGACCACCCAGGTTTAGAAGTTATGATAGTTAAGGTATCCAGGTGTCGTGAAGGCTTGTAAGATGCGATGTCTTGGGGCTAGGAATTCAAGATCAGCTTAGGGTCATGCTTTGAGGTTGTCCATGTTGTTGTTGCTGTTATTATTAAAGCTGAGTGCTTATTTTTATGTGTATGGACAAATATTTATAACAGTGGGCATTACGCTGGTCCTATGTATGGAAAAGACTTAGATCGAAAGCTCGTACTCTGATTAATCATTTTTATTATTTTCCTGAAAAGACAGTTGTCAATATTATGTATGGCATTCAAAAAAAAAATTATACACTCCCGCTGTTAAAAATCGGGGTGTTACATTGTGGTATCAGAGGTTTGGTCTAAGATTTTCATGGGGTTGTGAGTCGGGTGTCCTAAGCTGATCAAGTGTCGGGTTTAGTGGGAGTAAATGTGTGGAGTCCTATGTGTTATGTGATTTGTGTCTTGAGTCTAGCATGATATGTGCCTAGGTAATCGTTTGTTTCTTAACTGAAGTTGAGGTCTCCCATAGTACTTCAGTAAGAAGCTTAGTTAAACCCCTTGAGCATTTGTAGTCGTTGGTCGACATAAGTCTCTGTTTTCTTTAGAGGTAGTGATCTAGAGGTAGTGAGATTGAATCGAGTAAGAACTATAAGGTTTTTCTGCAGTAATGCTATGGATGAGAGGTTTTGTTTGTTCTTATCACTCCGAGGTGTTGAGTAGGGATGAGTGGAAGTCAAGGTTTCACAGGATTGTAAGTAAGGACTTGATTTGGAGGACCTTTTGAGAGAAAAATGATTGGATGTTCATTCCGGTGAGTTTCGAATGAGAGGAGATGCAGGTTATGGACTATGAAAAAGGTGTTATTTCTTTGGAATCAAAGAGCAGTTATAGATGTCGTTTGGAGACAATTACTATACTTGGAGATTAATGGGACATCTTCTCTAGGAAGAAAGCGGGTTGCACGTTGTAAGTGGCCGAAACCTAGGAAAGTTGGAGGAAGGTTATACGATTGGTAGGTGCTTGAGGGTTTAATTTGGTTTCTTAAGCTAGGTTAGATAGGTAACTAAATACCGTAAGGAGGAATCATGTGATGTTAAAAGGAAGGAAACCAAGTATCACCTGGATAAGTTTTAGTGAAAGTGATCATCAGTGGAGTTGTTTTCGAAACTAGAAGTGGGGGTTTGGGAGAGAAGGAGTATAACAGTTTCTAGGAGAAAAAGGTAGAAGATAGCACCATGGATCTAATTAATCATATGAGTAGAGTAGGGAAGTTCTAAAGCAATTCAAGTATGGTGACATGGGTTTACTAGAAAGGTCATACCGCGTGTAGACAATGGTTTGGTATAAGGGTGATAAGACGCTGAAAGTTAATATCTGGAAGGACACAGAGCCATGTATAAAGAATTAATGAATGGAGTTATATGGTGTAACAAGTATATGGATTACGTGAAGATCAAAGTTTAGATTTGGATTTAGGGATCGAACCTGAGAATAAAGAAAAGTTAGTAAAGAAATTTTGATTGGGTAGTTGCTCTTTAAAAGTCAAGCGTTAAGATTTGAGATAAGTGCTCAGTGACTAGATGGAGGAGTAAGATATGTCTGTTTTGGAAGGATGATTCTTGTAGAGTGTTAGATCGTAGAGTAATAATGTTGGTTGATACCTTAGAAAAAGTTAGGATTGAATAAGAAACTGAGGAGTGAATAGATGTGTCCTGATGTTTAGCAAGAACTTATGCGAAAGAGGATTGGGTTGTGTTATAAAAGGATATTATGACCATTGGATAGTCATAAGCAATTGAAGATAGATAGAACAACGAAGAGTAGGTTGGATAGGACGAACATTGATTTGGAACAAGGATATTTAGATTGGGTGAAGGAGAGTAAAGATGTGGGTTGAAGTTGACAAGATAGAGGTCATGGTAGGTTGGGAAACGACTATAGGCATTTGGTTGCTAAGATTTTTTTTGGAAGTTGGAAACTCCTAGATGTTATAAGAGGATCTAGTATAAGGGACTTTGGAGTTGCAGTATCGTAAAGGTGGTTACAAAGGAAGAATAAGGTTGTATGCAAGCAAGAAAGTGCTCAGGTAACACAAATATTTTTTTAATAAGAAGGTTGACTACCTCGTTGCTTAGGAAGGACTACCAAGGATATGGCCCAAATGGAAATGGGAAGGATACTAAGCATTTCCTCAAGAGTGTATGCTATAGATGATGGGGTTACGCTCGGACGTAAAGTTGATATTTAAGAAGCGGTATAAGTGGTACGAGAATAATCCTGCGGTTGGAAATTTTGATATCACAAGGTTAATGAGTAGTGTATTAGTGACTAGATGGGTGGTTATATTCAGAATTAGGATGATGAAGTTACTAAGTGAAAAGCTTGTTGGAGATTCCACATGAGACATGAGAAGTCTGGACGAGGTTAAGTACATTATGTCATTGATGAACGAATGGGTGGAGTGAAAAGATTGGTATGGGGAAATAAGTGTCAAGACGAAGTGTGAGAGGAACGTATAAAGATGTGAATCAGGTCGATTTAGAATCCGCGCAAGAAATTACCTCACCCACAATTTGGAAAATGTGATTGTAAGTGTATGCTTAAGAGAAAAAGGTGCATTGGGCATATTCGAAAGTAGAGAGGACCAAACATTTGTCTATTCGGACGAATCAAGGATGAAGTGGAAATGTTTGGCGGAGACTAGTAAGGCTTGGATTCGTTGTACTTGTTATAATGAAGACTAGAGAAGCATAATGGAAAATAGGCATTGAGAAAATATTGGATGTTAGAGGTTGACATCGAGAACAGTTTAACAACAGAAGATGAGATATGAGAACAATAAAAAATGGTTTGATTGATGAGCTCTTTGAGGGAAATAGAATTTAGTTGTAAGAGGAAAAGGAAACTCAATGAATTTTTGGAATCAGGTGTAGGATAACACGAAGGACGTGGTGTGTCAAATGGTGATAGCCAACGAAGAGGATCATTTATGTTAAGGCATGCGAGAGTAAGCTGAGTAATGATTTGAAAATGAGGTAGTTGTGTTAGAGTGTGATCCAATAGTTTAAGACTGGGGAAAATGGAATTTGTGAGAGTTTCAATCACCGACTAGATGTTGGGATGGTAGTATTAAGATGGTGATTGGGAATGATTATGGATGTGAACATATACAGGTCGCCACAATTATGAGATTAAAGGAATAATTAAGGATTTATGGACATTGGGGAAAATGTGGAGTTCTATACTTAGATGACTACTTCGTTGGAGTGAAATAGGTTAAATTTGTACTTGGGTTTTAGCTGTTACTGTTTTGGAGGATACTCAATGGTTGTTCCGAGCTTAGTGAGCGTGAGAGAACCGTAATTTGTTTTGGGAAATTGTGTCTCACTTCAGAGAGTGAAGTAGCAGGAGTTTGGAGGAAACATTTAGGAAACCTCGAAGCGATTGTTGAACCCTTGTATCTTGCATAAAATTGAGAACAAGATGAGGAGAACACTATTGTAGTTGGTAACGATGGTTTATTCCACCATCATGGTTGTCGCCTACCTATTGACAAATTGAGGAACTGATCATCCTTAATCTGTTGTTGATAGTAGACAAGATTGTGTTGAATGGAATGAATGATTCTTGTCGGCTTAGATGGTATGCGGTGTTAGCGTTGCGTCTAGATTCCGAATCAATGTGACTTTGTAGAGGGTTGCAATAGGTGCACGGTAGTTCTAGTGAGTGTGTTAGAGATAATTTGGTAAGTTGTTACATTTACCTCGAGTTTCGAGGACGAAACTCCTTTTTGGTGGGTAGTAATGTAAGACCCGTATATATTAGTCTGTGCTATTTTGTGATGTTTTATCAATTAATCGGTGGTCCTATGAAACTTTGGGGTAGCAAACTATTTATACCCGATATTTTTAGGGGTTCCGGTGGTGGATCAGATTGACCCTTATGTTTTCTTTTGAGAGATCGATCAGACTTTTTAAATTGGCGAGGATTATGATTGATTTCAGATGTTTTTATGGTAGCGGAAATTCTGAAAATGTGACTCTGTTGATGTTTTGAGAAAACGAGGAAAATATAGCCGTCGTTTTAATTTCCACGGACTCCGAGTGTTGTCGAAAATTTTAAATAGGAGTTTATTTATCGTCGGGAATGGAAATTTAATCTCTTTTTTATTTTTCTAAGCGGCGTAGAAAATTTATTTGTTCGGAATAAATATTTAGTCGAAAATAATGTTGAGTTTTATTTTAAAGATGACAGTAGAATTTTTCTGTTTTCGAAAAAGTTATTCGAGAGTGTTTTACGACTCGTCTGTGAGCGAACGAGGAGACCGAACGAATTAACGGGTTAGAGTGAATAGTAAGGCGGCATAAAATTAATATCATGATATTTTTCTTGTGTGATAATTGTTCACGTGGGAGAGAGAGAGAGTGAGGAAAAATGGAAAATCTTGGCCATTGATTTTGGGTGGTGGTGATGTCTTTGAAAAATCTATTTAAAGGAGAAAAATTGTTACATTGTTTTTTTTTTAAAACTCTCTCACAACTCACGCTCAGTAAGAAACAAAGGGTTTACAGTGGGATTCGGTTACGAGGTTTCATCGTGAGGGACGAATTGATCCTACGTAGCGTAGGTTGGTTGGGTTGGAAGCTTGCTCAGGTAAGGGCACTTTCTAATGATATTATATGTGATTGAATGCATGTGTGTTTGTATTCATGATTGTGTGCCCTTATGGGGATGTGTGATGATTGTGTGCCCAGTTGGGGATATGTGGTTATATACATGATTGTGTGCCCAGTTGGGGATATGTGGTTATATACATTATTGTGTGCCCAGTTGGGGATGTGTGTTTATGCTATGATGCTAAACTTGTGATGTGCATTCATATGATTTGTGATAAATATATGAATTACGATTGATGTGTATGTCGAGGAGGACAACACGAGGTGTGTCTGAGCCACCTGTTGGTAATGAGAATTATTCATATGATTTGTGATAAATATATGAATTGCGGTTGATGTGTATGTCGAGAAGGACAACACGAGGTGTGTCTGAGCCACCTGTTGGTACTGAGAATTGTTCATATGATCTGTGATAGATATATGAACTGAATTGTGAATTGTGAATTGTGTTTATACATATTGTGTTTATATAAACTGTTGCATTTGCATGTGTGAGTCATGCATACCATAGTTGCGTGTAGGTAGTTGGCGCCGAACGGGCCAGGGTGATGGGTTCTGAATCATCACCTAATCCCGAAGGGAATTCTACTGCACCAGGTGATGTGACTGAGCCGTCATCGATCCTTTGAGATCAAATTGAGTCAGGAGAATGAGAGGGAGGCAACTCCGGGTGTTTGCAAGGGCAACACTTTTGTGTCTGCGAGGCAGCACGGTTAGTGAGGACCCAAGGGGGTATCACGACTCTCTGCGGAGAGGTTAAATTCCGGAATTCATGCATGGTGAGGGTACCCGACGAATTGGGACCACCAAATTCATATAGGTCTGCATTTAGGATGTGTGTGCATTGCATTTGTGTGTTAAATTAAATGTTTGTGCATTGCATTTGTGTGTTAAATTAAATGTTGTGATTGTTACATATATCATACTGTCACCTCATTTATGTTTCTCTGCATATCATATTGTCATCTTATTCATGTTGTTATGTATATCATGTTCTGCTGGCATGTGTGTATTCTTCCATATATGCTGTTTTTAGATCGTGACCCTCTACTATTATTATGATGTGGCTAACGACCACCCAGGTTTAGAAGTTGTGATAGTTAAGGTATCCAGGTGTCGTGAAGGCTTGTAAGATGCGATATCTTGGGGCTAGGAATTCAAGATCAGCTTAGGGTCATGCTTTGAGGTTGTCCATGTTGTTGTTGCTGTTATTATTAAGGCAAAATACTTCTTTTGGCCCCTTAACTATACCCTCTGGTTCACTTTGGTCCCTTAATTTTTTTTCGTGCCATTTTGGTCCTTTGAATTTCTAAAAGTTACAAAGGAGTCCCTTCCGTTAATTGGACTCAAACGTCCGTCTATTTTGTCTACCTGGCAGGTGAGTTGGCTTAAACGTGTTCTCTTCTTCAAGCACTGTTATTCCTCTTCAAGTTTTTTCCAGTTTTTTCCCAATTTCCAATCTTTCCTCTCACAAAATTTTTCAATCTTCTTCCCTCACGTATCTTTCCTCTCTTCTTGCTCTCCCTTTTATTCAACATAAAAAACCAATTTTCCATGAATCTAAGAGATTCAACCTAACCCTAAATTTTCCAATCCACATATTTTGGCGCTGCGAACCCGGAAGTGGAAGGTCGAGCGTGCGGTGGGTGAAGGGAAAGCAACGACGGTCGAGCAAAAGCAACATTAAAGAGGGGATTTCGTGGCGGTTTTGCGTTTGGTTGCCGGATGGTTATTTTGCAGTGATCTCAAGCTTGGAAAAGCATAAACACCAACATTTCTTTGAAACCTAGCAAATGGATCCATTGTTGCATTTATAGAAGGTGAAACAAGATCAAAACTTCCACTGGTGTTGTTGTTGTTAAAGCTGTTGTGACCAGAGACAGCATTTGATGACGTAGAGATGTGTTGAAACAAGACACGTGCTCCTTTAGATCAGTGTTGTTGGAGCTATTGTTGTAAGAACATATTTGACCGCCGTTGAATCCGGTGGTGCTAGCAGCGGCGTCGTTGGAGTATGGAGATGAGTCAAGT